>WOXC01007115.1:0-42064 GCA_011680675.1 Gymnobelideus leadbeateri
TTCTGGAGCCCCAGCACCCACAGAACGACACAGAGAAGCATAGCTCCAATGGATAAGATTCCAAAGTCAAATACTCCTTCTGAGCTCATTTCAAACTCCCATTTGTATTGCAGTTTGGGTGTCCTATTCTCACCAAGAACCATGAACTCTTAGAAACACTGAACTCTGACAGATGAACTTTTTCAACTTGTCTCATGCCCTACTAGGCTTCCACATCATTCCATGACCACTTCCAAACAATGTCAGTGCTTCCCCTCCTTAAGAGTTTTTCTTTTGATCATCCCTTCCCTCAGTATTCCCTTCCTGTGCACCTCCCTCCTTTTGCCAACCCTTTCCCCTCCCTCTTAAAAACCCCTCCCCCTTTTCCCTCCTTAACCCTCCTACTGCCTGTAGGGCCAACAGATTTTTATACTTAATGGAGTACGTTATTCCCTCCTTGAACCAAAATCAACCAGAGTAAATTTGATGCAGTGCTCTTTCCCCTCCCTCCTTTTTCTCTACTATCATGAGTTTTTGTCTTTTCATGTTAGAATCGTAAACTTAACTGATTATGCTGATCCCTCCTTGAACCAGAACCAATGAGAATAAAGTTCATATGATGTTCATCTCCCTCCCTTCTTTCCCTCTTTCATGCCTCTTTATGTGGCATAATTTACCTTTTTCTGCCTCATCCTTTCCTTTTCTCCCATTACAATCCTTTTGTACCCCTTTAAAAGGTCTCTTATCATCAGATTAGTTCATTTATATCTACACACTCTATCAACATATAACCCTATTAATGTCAAAATAATTATATAAATTTTAATATTAACAGGTATCTACTTCTCATATATTAATGTAAACAGTTGGCTCTTATTGAATCACAAGCTATACTTGTATGTGGGGCGGGGAGTGTGTATGTTTTCCTTGTTTACCTTTATATGTCTCTCTTGAGTCTTGTATTTGGAGATCAAATTTTCCATTGAGCTCTGGCTTTTTCATTATGAAAAGTCTGGAAATCACTTATTTCATTAAATGACCATCTCTTTGACTGAAAGGTAATGCTCAGTTTTGCTGGGTAGTTGATCCTTGGTTGCAGTCCTAGGTCTTTTGCCTTATGAAATATCAAATTCCAATCCCTCTGATCTTTTAACGTAGAAGCTTCAAGTTCCTGTGTCATCCTAACTAGTTCCATGATACTTGAATTGTTTCTTTATGGCTGCTTGCAGTATTTTCTCCTTGACCTTGTAATTCTGGAATTTGGCTACTATATTTCTTTGAGTTTTCAATTTGGGATCTCTTTCAGGAGGAGTCTAGTGAATTATTTCAATAATAATTTTACCCTCTGATTCTAGGACATTAGGAAAGTTTTCTTTGACAATCTCTTGAAGGATGTTGTCCAGGCTGGTTTTTTCATCATGGCTTTCCAGTAGGCCAATCATTATTAGATTATCTCTCCTGGATCTGTTCTTCAGGTCAGTTTTTTTCCAGTGAGATATTTTACATTTTCTTCTACTTTTTCAATCTTTATGTTTTGCTTGACTGACTCTTGATGCATCATAGAGTCTTTAGCTTTGATTTGACTGATTCTAATTTTTGGTGAATTATTTTCTTCAGTCAGTTTTTGAAGCTTCTTTTTTAGGGAGGTATTATCTCCAGTTATATTTTGAACCTCCAGTCTCAGTTCACAATTTTTACTTTTTAAGGTTTTGTTTTCTGTTGGGGGTATATGTGCAGTTCCCCTGGAGGCTTGAGACCTAGAGCTTGCTGACTCTACAGTAACCTTGTGGAGATAAATTAGACATGCCAGTGAGACAGCTCAGCTCCAGGAAGGGAGCTCTGTGATCTACTGACTTGTTTGTCAACTGATAGGGTCTTCAAGGAGAGAAGCCTTGAGATTCCAGAGAGGTTTGGGGAAGTTTAAGGAGGTTTGGAATGTCCTGCCCAGTCTCAGAGGCTGATTGTGACTGTAAGAGGCATAAAGGAACAAAGACAATGTTGTGCTCCCAAAGATAGTTGTTTATGATAGTTATACAATTATACACTATATACTCTGAACTCTTAGCTGATTATGTAGAAGTTAGGATGTAATTGCATGAGAAACTGCTGAATAAAGTCTTGTTACTCTTTGACTCTCCTGGCTGGAACTCCATTCTTGGGGAATGTAGCTGGACTATGACAAGAATGTACACTGAAGGCCAGATTAAGGCAAGACCCAGCCGCCCCTGACCTTCGAGGTCAGATCAGTTTTCTTGAGTGAGATTTTTCTTTCCAATTTGGTCAATGTAGATTTAAATTTATCTTCTACCTCTCTAATTAAAATCTTTCTTGAGCTCCCCCAAGAGTTTGGGCTTGAGACCAGTTCATATTTTCTTCTCTGGTCTCAGGTGTGAGTATAGAGTCCATGTTGTCCTCTGAATTTGGTTGTACTTGCTCACTATAATAGGACTGGATCCAGATGCCCTTGTGCTAGATTGAACAGTGATTTTGATTGCTTTTCATTTCTCAGCTTCCTTCTTGTGCATTGTGATTGCCAATTTCCTGACTCTGCTTCTCAGGCTTGAGCTAAGGGCATGGATGTTGACTCTGTGTGCTGTAGCCTCTGGGTGTCTAGACTGAGGCCAAGGCCAGGACTCTCAGTGTTTTCCCTGAGTTACCCTGAGGCTCCCAGAGTAATGTGTGGGGAGCAGTGTTCTGGGAACTTCAGGTTTCCCCCTCTATGCCCCTGGGCTAAAGTTCAGGGAGGCTCAGTAGCTGGTGGTGGGCAGAGCTGATGTCTGCAGATTTCCCTGGTGGTGCTAAAGCACACCGGGGCTTCTGCTGTTAGGGTTTGCTGCCTCCACCCACATGGGCTTTGCTATCTCCTGCTTGTCAGCTCAGGTGGGGCTTCTTGGGATGCCTCCTGCTCTTCACCTCAGGCTAGGCAGAGCTTCAGTCACACTCTTCCTCTAGGACTCCCAAGGCTGAGGCTGTTTCCACTGTTTCAGGATCTCACACTAGGTGGGGTCTTTTTGCCCAGGGTTCTTTGGGTCAGGGTTGGGGATTAGAGCAGCTAGGGTTTACTCCCCCATCTTGACCCCAGGAACTTTGGGTAGGTGATTTATAGACATCCAGGGTGTGGACTGATAATCCCAGAGGAAGCTGCTGCCACAGGCCCTGCTCTTTCTGTTACCCAGCTCTGACTGATGCTCTATCTGGAGGTGAGAGCTCTGCAAATCTCCATTGGTGTGGGTGAATCCACAGTCTGGGGCTCACTCTCACTCTACTGTTCTCTGCTCTCAGGTCCACACTGGTGCAGCCCCCAAGTGCTCTGTATTCTCTCTGCCTAGACCTACATAGGCACTTTCCTGGCCTGGGAATCTACCAGACTCCATCTCCTGATGGATTCTATCACTCTAAAATCAGTTCAGATTCACTTTTTAAAGGTTAGTGATGGAATTCATGGAGGAGCTCAAAAAGTTTCTGCTTTCAGTCTGCCATCTTGGCTCTGCCTCCTGAGTTTGTGTTTTGATCTTCCTGGTGGCCATAGTAGCTTTCTATGGTCAGGGCTCTTTTCAGTTTCTTACTTATCTTTAGACTATTTCGTGACATTAAAATTAAACTCTGCTCATGGGACAAACAGGGAACTGTTCAAAGTTTCTTGCACTGTTTGCCAGGACACCTGGTCACTTGGTTTCTGCTCTGGGCCCTCAGATGCTAGTGGCTTGCCCACTGTGCTGGGGTGGCCCAGTTGAGTCACGCCTGTTGTGTCTTGGGTTCTGGGGCTGGCAAACTGCCTACCTTTTTCTTTCTTAATGAACTTTTTTTTCCCTCCTTCCCTTCCCTTTCTTCTTTTAAGGTCATGAATATATGACTAATGGTGATTGGGCCCTCTGTATTTTTTGACTCCATGTTGATGTGATTACAGCATATAGTGCCCTAAGAGTTAAAAGAATATTAATAGTTGTTTTTCCAGCACTTTTTGAAGCCACTCTTGAGGGGGTTTGGAGCCCATTTTATCACTCCTGAGGGTGACCTAACATTCTTTTCCCCTTGTTTTGAAATGCCATAAGACTTCTCCTTATCTTGTAAGACCAGAAGAATTGCATTTTTCTTCCTAAACCTGTCCTTCTTATTTGCTCATAAAATTCCTCCTTATCTTGTAATCAATCATCTCCCTCACACTGTGTCATAAATTTCCCTCTTATACTTAATATTCAACAACCATAAAACCCTAAAACTACACCATCACCCTGAATATCTACAAGGTATATAACTTTCTGTCTTTATGTCTTCTCCTCCCAAATATCAGGGCTTTTTCATTGACTTCTTGCTAACAAGGCCCATGTCACTTTTTCACTTAAATTAAAGTTTCTAATGGCTATAGAGAATATTTAACTGAATTCTTTCACACCCAGACCCCTCTCCTGAATCTGATCTGAACATTTGTGGTGCTGAAACCCCAAAATTCAAATACTGATTGGTCTCTACTGACCTTCTCCTAGCCACCAGTATAAGGCATAAATGCCCTTTTCTTTGTTCTCTACCCCAGACTTTTTCTACTTCTACTGTTTCCCTGTCTGTGAGATCACTGGAGTGCCCAGACACTGCCAGTGGTATGTGAAGCTCCATTGACATCTGTTCAGTTAGTCCAACTCTTGACCCTTGTATAAAAAGATGCCCTTACACTAGATTGATCACATTTTTTCTCCCTTCTCTCTTGGAACTCTGAGACAAGCTGATAGAGGCTGCTAGTAGACTGTTAGGATGAGACAGGACCAGTCAATACCTCATGATTCTCCTCTAAGACTCCTATTATGGCATTGGAAGAAATTTTCAAGGGAGGAGAGATCTTAAGAAAAAACACTTGGTGTTTTACTGTGATAAAGCCTGGCCTCAGTATTGATTGGAAGATAAAGAACAATGGCCCTTGAACAGGTCCCTTTTAAGTATAATACTATTTTCCAATTATATCTATGTTTTAGGAGGGAAGGGAAATGTACCAAAGTGCCCTATATCCAAAGTTTTATGTTTATCTCAGAATCCTGCTCTTAGAGAAAAATGTAAAATGTTCTTGGCCAGACCATACTTCAGATCTGGCGCCAGCACTTGGTAGAAAACTGGAGGGTAAATAAATTAATTTTTTATTGATACTGGAGCTATCCATTCTATCTGCATGCATTATTTGGGCCCCACTTATCCTGTGACCTTATACTTAATGGGGATTGATGTCAGAGCCAAGAAAAATAGGGAAACAGGAACCCTTTCCTGTCTTTATCCTGGACAGGCTTTCATGTATACTTTCCTTATCTTTCCCATTCCTCTATTGTATTAGCACCTCAGGCCAACTGATTATTCCTGAGGGGGAGGATGATAAAGCTATAGCAGGAGGGAAATTAGGAGGAAGGAAGAGGGTAGTGAAGCCATAGGTCAAGTGGTCACAGTAGGGTCATCAAGTAGGATATTACTTTTCCTTGTTTCCTAACCCTGCCACAATAGGCAGGCACACCCCCCCATCCCTCACAATGTCTAAACCAGAATTACCCTGGCAACCTGGGATGACAGAGTCCTTGGAAGGCATGTCTATATATGCCACTCCTGTCCAGATCCATCTGGGGGACCCAAACTCATACCCACACTGGTGACAATACCTTATAAGACATGAAACCAGCTTGGTGTTACAATCTCTTATTGCTAAGTTTTACAATATTTCTTGCTGGTTCCCTGTCAGTAACCCAGTAACACCCCAATATTCCCTGTTCTTAACCCAAATGGGGAGTTTCACATGGTTCAGGAACTGAAGACTGTAATGAAGCTTTTATGCTCATTTATCCTAGTGTCCCCTTATACTATTTTAGCTCAGGTCCCATGAGACACCTGCCAGTTTACTACTTTAGACCTTAAAGATACCTTCTTTTGGGTACCCCTTTACAAAGGCTCCCAATATATCTTTGCTCTTGAGTGGATGCAGCTTGGGGAGCAAAATACCTGGAAGTTCACCTGGACAGTCTTCCCACAGGGTTTTCAGGATAGCCACCACCTTTTTGAGCAGTCCCTGGACTTCAGGATCTAGAACTCATTTCTAGCACTATTGTCCAATATGCTGATGATTTCCTTATCTGTAGACCCTCCTGCTAAATCGCCTTTGAAGCTAGTATCCCTATTCTCAGTTTTCTAGATCAGAGGGGATACAAGGTTTCTCTGACAAAAGCATATATCACAGTACATTCTGTAAAGAACCTGGGTCATCTCCTAATCCCCACCTCACTTTCCCTGAAAACAGAATGAAAACAAGCAATTTTGGCCTATCCTACCCCTGCCTCTAAAAGTCGATTTAGCACTTTTCTGGATCTGGAGGGTTTTTTTGTAAGATTTGGATTTCCAGCTTTGGCCTCATGGCCAAACCCCTTTATGATGCCACACAGGACCTTTACACATTACCCTTTGAATGCAAATCTGAGCAAGATAAGGCATTCAACACTTTAAAAAACAAAATGACCTCTGCTCCTTTACTAGATAAGATATGTTGTCTGGCCATGGGTACTTACTCAGACTCTGGAGCCTGCTCCATGACCCATAGCATATTTCTCTAAACAGCTAGATACAACGGCCCCCTGCTAACTAACTTGTCTCTGAGCAGTGGTAGCCACCACCTTCTTGGTAGGGGAGGCTGCTAAGATCACCCTCAGGCAGCCCCTGACTGTCGTGCCCCCCACCCCATGTACAGAGCATTTTGGAAGTAAGTCACCAATGGCTGACTAGTGGCCACCTGACCAAATATCAGGCTCTCCCCCTTGATACCCCTGATTTAACCATATGTGTGTGCTTCACCCTGAACCCTGCTACCCTGCTCCCTTCCACTGGGCATCCTGAGGATCCCTTGCATTGCTATGAGTAGGCACTTGAGGTGGTACACACAAGTCACCCTGATGTCACTCCCTTAGAAAACCTTGATGACAATTGGTACACTGACTGCTAGAGCTTTATAGAGAAGGGAACTAGGAGAGCAAGATATTCAGTAAGCAAAAAAGACTGAAAGCACTCACTAGAACATAAGAACTGAGGAGAGATAAGAGAATCAACATCTACACTGACTCCAAATATGCCTTCCATGTGCTACATGCCCTTGGGATGATATAGAAGGAAAGAGGATTTCTAAACACAAAAAATTCCCCTATAAGACATGGTCCTGAAATCTTACACCTCCTCTATGCCCTCAAAAAAGTAGAAATTATGTTATGAAAGAGGGATTCAGATCAGGTTACAGGAAACCAGCTGACAGATATCACTTCCAAAGTCACAGCACAAATGTTGCTTTAACTGTACCCCTAATTCCTCAGTTCTCACCCTCTTTTGGCCTTCAATATACTCCTCAGGAATGACAACAATATTCTTATAGAGGATATGATCTCTTGCCTACAGTATAGTTTAAGACCTCCTCAGGCCAACTGATTATTCCTGAATCAGGGTTATGGAAACTCCTTCAATGGATTCATCAGGCCACCCATCTTGGAAAGCACATCCATAACCTTGTGAAACCCCTTTTCTCAGGACCCAGTCTGGTGGACACCATAGGGAAAGTCTGCAGGACATGCCCCATTTGCAATAGAGCCAATCCTGAGGGTGCTGTTAGGGCCCCTTCTCTTCTCAACTCCAATCAATGCAGGGGCAACTTTTCCTGGGGAAGATTAGCAGATAGATTTCACACACACACACACACACACACACACACACACACACACACACACACACACACACACACTGCATGTCACCTTGTAGAGAATTGAAAATCCTCTAAGTACTTATTCACATCTTCACTAATTTGGTAGAGGCCTTCCCTTGTTGCTCTGAAAAAGCTGTGGAAGTAAGGGAAGCACTTCTGAAGGATATTATTCCCAGATTTGAACTGCCATGTATCTTACAGAGTGATAATGGACCAGTTTTTACTTCTCAAATTGCTAAGAAGTTTGCCAAGGCCCTTGGTATAACCTTCAACCTCCATCCTGCCTGCCATACCCAGTCTTCAGGAAAGGTTGAAAAGGTAAACAATACCTTGAAAAGAAATTTCATTGGAGGTTCTGTCTATATAAGTATGGTTCTCCCTAACATTTTCATTAGCTTCTCACTAACAAGGATCAAGTTGCCTTTTCATGTAAATGAAAGGCCCCAATGGCTACAGTCAAAGTGAATTTTTTCACACCTGAATCTGACCTCAGCAATATGACAGGGTTCTTAGAGGAAAGGAATCACTTCCCCTCAATAGAATATAAACATTCATTCTTATAATGTTCCTTTCTATTGCTCATTTTATTAATTATAAGTTCTTGCTCCAAAGCTCAGATATCTTGGTTTATCAAACTCCAGATTACAGAAGTCCTTTACAACTATATATTTTGTATTTAATCTATACCACTAATCTACCACTCTAATCCTTAGCCAGCACCAGACTGTTTTGAAGATTTCTTGGAATATGATTTGAAATGTGGTATTGCTAGACTTACTTTTTTTCACATTTTTTTCATGAATTCTCTTGATATTCTGGACCTTTTCTTCTTCAAATGAATTTTGTTATTGCCTTATTCTAGCACAATAAAATATTTTTTTGGTAGTTTCAGTGCCATGCTTTGAATAAATGAATGAATTTAGGTAGAATTGTCATTTTTATTATATTGGCTTGGACTAACAATGGTCAACTAACATTTCTTCTATTGTTTAGACCTGCCTTTCTGTGAAACATGTTTTTCAGTTGTGTTTGTAGAGTTCATGAGCTTCTCTTGGCAGGTAGACCCAAAAGTATTTTATATTTGTCTTTAATTATTTTAAATGAATTTTGTTTTCTACATACTATTGGGTTTTGTTAGTAACATTTAAGAATGTGGGTTTGTTTTATATCTTGCAACTTTGTTAAAAATTGTTTATTATTTCAAACAATTAAAAATTGGTTCTCTGTTGTTCTATAAGTATCCTCTCATACCATCTGCAAAGAGTGATAGTTTGGCTTCCTCATTCTCTAGCTTTTTTCTTTCAATTTCTTTACATCATCTTGTTGTTATAGGTAGCATTTCTAGTAGGATATTACATGATAGTGTTGATAGGAGTAATATTTGCTTCCCTTTTGTTATTCAGAAGACTTTTACTTTATGCCGATTTTAGTTTAGGATATATGGGTGTATGAATACATATGTGAATGTGTGTATATATGTTTACAGGTATACATAAATAGAGGGCACAAGACCAACTAAATATGTCCTGAGTTTAGTATAAAAAAAAATCCTTTTTCCTACCCTCTTGATGGGGTACAGGCTCTGAGAAACCCCTTGACCTCTCCTTGGATCTTCCCACTTGACAAGGCATTTGGGCTATAAGCCTTTCATTATACCTAGGTCCAAATCTCTGTAACTCTTAACCTAGCCTAGCCCTCCACTGTGTAGCTACTAATCACCCTTGATCCCATCAAAATACCTACACCTAAATCTCTTACCCTTAAACTAGTCTTGTTCTCCATTATCTGTTCTCTAGGAAGCCTTCAGCTATGTCCTACCCTTAATCTCATTACTGGAGTCTAATCTCAGTCCCCTCAAGATCCTCCTTTAGACTACTCCTCTAGACCACTCTTTAATCCTCCCACACTCTTTCTGTATTTAAGATTCATCTTGCCTCCCATGACAGGGCTGAGTGTAATCTAGCACAGACTCACTCTCAGGTGAAGGGAATAGAAAGACCAGAGAAGAATTTGAGATTAGCAGTATTTTCTGGTCAGGGAACCATAAAATGTTGAGGTTTAAGGTTTAAGAGGTGCTTGAGACCCCAAATTAACACACTGGCTTCTGCAAAATGAGTTCAACTCAAGTCTTCTCTCAGCCAAAGAAAATCAAAGTTCATTAAAGATGTGCCATAATGGGGAGACTCTTAAAGAGCCTATGTATTTGTGAACCTTGTATTGACAAGCAGATCATAATAACCTGACACAGAATGTCTGTTCTAGATTAATCTCAATCCCTTCATGGAGGCCAGATGGATCTTATATACTGAAAGATTTGGGGAGGCTTTAGGGGTGGTATAGAGGAGTGGTTTGAGGAGGTATTTAAGGAGGATGTTTGATGGAACTGAGGTCAGACTCCAGGAATGGGATTAAAGGTGGGAAATAGCTGAAGGTTATTTGGAGATGGCACACAAGGGAGTGAAAGGCTAGTTTAAGGGTAACAGGTCTGGGAATAGATATTTTGGTAGGATTAAGGATGGGAAATATCTGGACAATGGAGGACTAGGCTAGGTTAAGAGTAACAGATTTGGGCTTTTCAATAATGAAAGGCTTATGACCTCAGGAAAATGTCTCATAAAGTGGAAAGATTCAATCAGAGTTCAAGGGGTGTCCCAGAGGCTGTATCCCATCAGACACACTCTTTGAAGTCATATATGTGTGTGTCTTTTGTCTTTAATGACTCTGTTTTTGCAGGTCTCCATTGTGATATTCAGCTGATGGAGTCTGGGGGTGATATGAAACAGCCTGGAGGATTTCTTTGCCTTTCCTGAAAAGTTTATAGATTCACTTTCAACAGCTATGCTATACATTGGGTCTACTAACCTTTAGGGAAGGTACTGAAATGGGTGTCAATCTTTTGGTAGGATGGCAGTAATGTTGAGGTTTAGGGATGCTGGGACCCCAAAATAGTGACACACTCAACCTGCCCAAATGAATAGGACCTAAGCCTTCTTTCAGCCAAAGAAAATCAAAGTTCCTTAAAGGTGTGCCATATTGGATATACTCTTAAGGAATCTGAGCATTTGTTATGCTAATTTCAACAGACTAGACTGAATCTGAACACTTTCAAGGAAACAAAATGAATCTTATATACATAAAGACAGAGGGAGGGGTCTAGGGGTGATCAAGTAGTCTGAGGTGTCTTGGGGGGGGGGGGAACTAAGGAGGATCTTGATGAAAGGGACCTGTAACTTGGAGAATGGGATTAACAATGGGAAGTAGCTGAACAGAGATTTGGTCACAGAGATAATGAAAAGTTTATAGCCTCAGGTGAACACCAGATCAAGTGGGAAGATTCAAGGAGATTTCAAAGGGGGTTCCCAGATTCTATATCCCATCATGAAGACATACTATACAAACTCCATAAAATTATAATTTACCATCTCTAGGAACAACAGCAGTAGCATATTTCACCAGCAGATGCATTCCCTTAAAACTGAGGACACAGCCATGTATGTGCAAGAGATACAGTGATAAAAAGGAGTATGAAACCAGACATCAACCTCCTCATTCAGACAGGCCATGTGGAGAAGAAACTGAGCAACACTGAGCATAAGGAGTCTGGTTAAATAATAGATGGGGAATGAGGGTGACCAGTTTCCTTAGGATGTCTGTAGTTTCTCCCAATTCTCAGTGAATATCTTTCCCAACCCCTACTTTCCCACCTCTTTTCTTCTTCTTCTTCTTCTTCTTCTTCTTCTTCTTCTTCTTCTTCTTCTTCTTCTTCTTCTTCTTCTTCTTCTTCTTCTTCTTCTTCTTCTTCTTCTTCTCTCTCTCTCTCTCTCTCTCTCTCTCTCTCTCTCTCTCTCTCTCTCCTCTGAGACTTTTTCCTGTTTCTGATACCCACAGGCAAAGAGGAGAAATGAATTCTTCTAATGCTTTACATGTTTTATATATGGTGACTCAAATTTCTCTGAATTTGTCAAACTTGAGATACAGACATGGTTACATAACAAATAAAAAATTATGGAACATATACTATGTGTTTCTTGTTAAAATAAAAATACCTGTGAATTCTAAAATAAAAGAAGCCCCATGTTTAAAAGGGGGACCTGGATGAGGCAGTGTCCAATCACAGTTTACAAATATTATGACTCCATTATTGCCTGAGAAGAAGTTTGCAAGCTGAAGCAGTGAGACAATGCTCTCATCTGCTCAAAGGGGAGTGGTAAAGGGTGAGGTATTTACATACATTAAAAACCTTTTGAATATTTATGGTTAAGTCAGGGTTAAGGGAGAAATACCATAAATTGAGAAGTCAGGTGAGAAGTGGGGGTCTAAGAAGAAAATATCTGTAAATACAGTAAATCAATAAATAGGACGATTGCTGCTCTTTAGATAAGTCAGAAAGGAAAAGGCTTGCTTTTCTCTGTGAGCTAGTCAAGACTGGTTTCAGCAGTTGCAGGTATCCCTGTGTCCAGCTAAGTTTAATTCACAATGGATCAGTGGTAAATCACAAAGCAGCCCTGGGTATCTGAAGTCCTGTAAATTGGTTAGTTGTTGTACTACTCCATTGTCTGGTTCACCTGTGAAAAAAATTGAAGCTCTAATTCACCTTGCCCTAATGGCAAAATGGAAGGGGGTATGGGAGAAGATATGGGAGAGAGCAGATTGGACGAGGGGATATCTTGTTGGACTGCTATTCTGGGGTGGTGGGTAGGGGGAAAATGGGGGAAAATTGTAACTCAAAATCTGGCTGAAATGAATGATGTAAACCAGAAATTAATAAAGCATTTGTTAAAATAAAAATAATAATAATAATAAAAATAGCCACCAGAAAAGAAAAAAAAATTCAAGTTCTAGCACATCGATTTGGTTTATAGATCTCATGTCCACAATCCTATAACCTTTCCACATACAGTCTTCACATACCTAGCCTTAGGTACATTTCATAGATACATACATACATACACACACACACACACACACACACATATACACACACATATGCAAATATATACAAAACACACATACACATTATATATATGATCTTCATGTATATATGTGAACACACACATACACATGCATGTATGTATAGGTACATACAGCTAAATATGGGAAGAACACAATACTGTAATTTTAGGGAATATTAAGCTTCTTTTTAACCAGACCTCTCATATTATCAAAAATCATATTTTTCTCACTTAATAAATATTGTCTTGCTTTGACTAGATGTATCTATCCATTCCTCAGATCCCTCATATGTGGATTCAGGATAAGTTTGACCTCTCCATAACATTGGTTTGAAGAGCCATTAAGGTTCATGAAAATAAAGTCCTTTACAAGTTAAATTTTCTACCCTCAGTTGACTTTCATGAAATTTTTGCCCTCATTAATGTTGTCTGACCACTTCAATGAAAACACTATGGCAGTAAACTCTGCTTTATTCCATTCATGACTAGAAAAGTGTGATTGTATCATACTTTATCTGGAACTTGTGCAACTATGCTGTCATGAAAGTGACCTATAATATTGAAGACCTTCTCTGGGCTACAAATTTTGCTATGATCTTCCACAAATTCTCATGATTCACCTTGGTCAAAGGCTTTGGTCAGACTGACAAACATTATGTACAGTTCTGCTCCTGGCATGTCTTCTGCTGTTGTCTGGCAGCAAGCACTATATCATTTATAGACAATTCCTTAGTCCTTTCTGAAGCCACAATCATCTTGGGTAGAAGACCAGGCTCCAGCTGAAGCATCAACTTATTTTTTTTTTTTGGTCGGTCTTAATTTTTTATTTACTTTTAGGTTACAAGACTTAGTTCCACAGATCTTTGAGTTTCAAATTTTCTTTCCCTCCCTCCCCTACCCCCACCCATGGTGGCATACAATCAGGCATAGGATCTGCAGATACTTTCACATTAGACATTAGTTTGTAAAGAAGGATTGTATCTGATGGAATGAACAATGGGAAAGAGGAAACAAAACCAAACAAGAAAAAGAAGGACAGCACTTAATTTGCTTCAATCTGCATTCACTCTGTTCTTTCTAGTTCTTTCTCTGAATGTAGACATCTCTCTCCATCATGAGTCTTTTGGGGTTGACTTATAACCCTGCATTGCTGAGAAGAGTCCAGTCTATCAAAGTTGGTTGTCACACATACATTGTTTCTGTAATTGTGTACAAATTTCTCCTGGCTCTGCTCTTCTCACTCAACATCAGTTCGTATAAACATCTCCAAGTAAACATGAAGGACATTTGCTCCTTGTTTCTTATAGCACAATAGTATTCCATTACATTCATATACCACAACTTGTTGAGCCTATCCCCAATATATGGGCATCCCCTTAATTTCCAGTTTTTGCCACCAATAAATATTTTTGTTTAGCCATAAAGTCTTCCCTTCTCCATAAATCTCACAGGTAAACTGTTCCTTGCATTCCCAGACTGCTTACATTATCAGCCTTGATATCTAGATCATGAACCCATTTAGATTTAATTTTGGTATACAGTGTTAGATAATGGTTTATGCCCCATTTCTGCCATACTATAATCAAGTTTTCCCAGCAGTTTTTCTCAAATAGTGATTTCTTATCCCCAAAACGGGGGTCTTTGTGTTTATCAAACAGTAGATTATTCTAGCCATTGACTGCTGAATCTCCTGTACCCAATTGATTCCATTGATCCACTACTTTATTCCTCAGCCAGTACCATGTAGTTTTGATGACTACTGCTGTATAATACAGATTAAAATCTGGTATAGCTAGTCCACCTTCCCTAGCATTTCTTTCCATTAATTCCCTTGATATTCTGGACCTTTTGTTCTTCTAAATGAATTCTGTTACTATTTTTCTAATTCTATAAAGTAATATTTTGGGAAATTGATTGGTATGGCAATAAATTTGTAATTTATTTTAGGTAAAATTTTCATTTTTATCATATTAGCTTAACCCAGCCATAAGGAACTGACATGTTTCCAGTTAGTTAAATCTGACTTTATTTCTGTGAAAAGTGTTTTATGGTTGTGTCCATAGAGGTCCTGGATTTGTTTTTGCAGGTAGATTCCCCAATATTTTATAATGTCTACAGTAAATTTAAATGGGATTTCTCTTTCTATCTCTTGTTGTTGGATTTCATTAGAAATATACAGGAATGCCAAGGATTTATGTGGGTTCATTTTATATCCTGCAACTTTGTCAAATTTATTTATTGTCTAAAGTAGTTTTTTACTTGATTCTCTAGGATTCTCTAACTATATCATCATATCATCTAAAAAGAGTGATAACTTGGTCTTTTCTTTGCCTAATTTGATTCCTTTGATTTCTTTTTCTTCTCTAATTGCTACTGCTAACATTTCTACTACCAGATTGAATAAGAGGGGTGAGTGTGAACATCCTTATTTCACCCCAGATGTTATTGAAAATTTTCTAGCTTATCCCTGTTACATATAATACTTGTTGATGGCTTTAAATAGATGGTGCTTATTATTTTAAGGAAGGTTCCATTTATTCCTATACTTTCTAGTGTTCTTAATAGGTATGGATGTTGTACTTGGTCAAAAGACTTCTGCACCTATTGAGATAATCATGTGGTTTCTACTAGTTTTATTGTTGATGTGATCAATTATACTTATGGCTTTCCTAATATCAAAACATCCTTGCATTCCTGGAACAAATCCTACCTGTTCAAATGTATTACTCTTGTTATAAGTTGCTGTTGTCTTTTTGCTAATATTTTCTTTAGAATTTTTGCATTTATATTGATGAGGGAGATTGGTCTATAATTTTCTTTCTGTTTTATCTCCTCCTCATTTAGGAATTAATACCATATTTGTGTCATAAAAAGAATTTGGTAGGAATCCTTCACTAATTTTCCCAAATAGTTTCTAGAGTATTAGAATCAATTGTTCTTTAAATATTTGATAGAATTCACTAGTAAACCCATCTGGCCCTGGGGATTTTTTCCTAGGGACTTCATTGAAGGCTTGTTTGATTTCTTTTTCTGAGATGGTGTTATTTAGGTAATTCACTTCCTCTTCAGTTCATCTGGGCAACTTGTATTTTTGTAAATATTCATCCATTTCATTAAGATTGTCGTATTTATGTGCATACAGTTGGGAAAAATGATTCCTAATTATTGTTTTGATTTCCTCTTCATTCACCCTTTTC
Source organism: Gymnobelideus leadbeateri (assembly GCA_011680675.1). Taxonomy (NCBI): domain Eukaryota; kingdom Metazoa; phylum Chordata; class Mammalia; order Diprotodontia; family Petauridae; genus Gymnobelideus; species Gymnobelideus leadbeateri. The sequence goes on from WOXC01007115.1 coordinate 15,831, forward strand.
ATTTTTGATACTCATAATTTGTTCTTTTTTTTCATATTTACTAAGGGTCTATCAATTTTATTGGGCTTTTTTTTTTTCATAAAAACCAGCTCTTAGTTTTATTTATTAATTCAATAGTAATCTGTGGGTGTGGAGTCAACATTGTCTCCCTTTGAATTTTGTTCTTCCCTCTCACAATAGTAGGATTCCAGAGTCTTTGTCTTTGCCTTCAGCTTTCTACTCATTTTGAGGCAGGGACCTAGCCACACCCTTCCTCTAGGGTTCCCAAGCCTTTACTGTTTAAAGTTTTGCCCTAGGGCAATAATTACTATGTTTTCAGTGTAAGGGGGGAGGGGGCGACAGGAGATTGGAGCAGCTAGGGTTTACTCTCCCATTCTGGTCCCTGGAAGTCCAGAGAGGGGCTTTTTAAATTTCTAGGCTGTGGATTGGTAGTCCCAGGAGTGGCTGCTGCCCCTGCCAAGGTCCCTGCATTTGACTCTTACCCTGCTCTGTCCATTCCCTGCCCTGCAGTAATAGGCCTGGCCGTGGCCCTTGTGGTTGTTGCATCAACTTGCCACCACATTGATCAGGCCTCATCCAGGCCTCTGTGCCACCTGGGGTCGTCTTCCTGGCGTCTGTGCAACCCAGGATCATCTTCTGAAGGATCACCCTATTAAGGAGGGTTTTGGCAAGAATCTTGCCAGCAATGGCTAAGAGAGAAATCCCCACCTCCTCCACAATTGTCACAGGACAATCCATTTTCTTTACCTTTATAGAAATAGACAAAGGAGGAATCCTTGAACTTCTGGGAGATAACCTCCTCTTGCCATGTGAGCAGTGGATCACCTGCCTTGCAAATCTCTGCTGGACTAGAATAAATACTAAGCTCTTTGTCACAAGAGATGAGCCTAACTGAATTCAGGGCAATCTTTAGTTGGAAATTCAGATAGGAGAGGGGTTGACTTCAAGCTGAGATATATGATCAATGACTTCAGCATTGATGCAGGTTTGTTGAGAATGCTATGGAATGATTCAGCTTAGCTCTCCAGTATAATGTCCTTACCCTAACCAATTTGGCTCTATCAATGCTGAGGAGTTGAGATGTCCCAATGGCCTTTTCCTCATAAATGGACTTCAGGGAATCATAAAAGCTACTTGGATTGTTAATATCACTTTAAAATTGAATTTCATCTCTGTTCTCCCTGAGCCAACAATTTTGCATCTAAGCTTTGTTTGCACTTTGCATTGGGTTGAGTTAAAAGCCATATTCTTAGAAACAGACAAACTGCTGTTGGTAAGCCACAAGGAGCTCTCATTCATCACTTAGCACCTTTTTAATTTCCCCCATCATTTTAGTTAAACTTGCATGCATGGAAAAGTGTGCTATTCTGCTAACATTCAATATTCTGGTGGTCATCTTGCACCAGGCTGCCACTTCTGTTACTGCAAGTGTCTAGCTTGGAGAGGATAACCAAAGAATTGATCCAGTGCTCTGTGTCACATATCACCATTGTCACTCTCACATTCTTTACAAAGATATAGTGTGTTAAATGCCAGTGTTTGCTCTGAGGGTGCAACCACAAGGTTTTATTGCATTTAAGTAAATAGAAAACTGTGTTAGTGATGAGGTGATGAGATACACACGTTGTCAGCAGTGAGTGACTACTGCTGCTTCTTAATCTACGCTTTCCAATGACTCTACGCCATGTCTGTTACCTACTGTGACCCGGAATATAAGCTTGTCCACTTTGGGCACATTAATGAGGGGGGCTTCTAGCTCTCTATAAAACTCTTCTTTGATCTCATCAGGAATTTTCAGGTGGGAACATGCACAGTGATGATGGTGGCAGGGAACTTTCCATAAGTGGCAATTATGAACCTGTGATTCAGTCCTTTTGGGAGGCAAATAAGCTTGTAGACTAGATTAGATTTGATTGCAAAACCTGCATCAGCTTCATTGCACTCCTCATCAGAGTGGTCACTCCAGAAAAATCCAGATCCAACTTTAGTAAGCTTTTATTTTATCATTTATCATATCAAGCCTTGTTTCACTCAGGGTTACTATTTGTATATAATACTTGCTGAGTCCTTGTACAACAAGAGCCGTCCATTTTCAGTTCTGCTGGATGTGGTATAGTTCATAACAGTACACACATGTTATCTTTGCAAAAAGGTTTTATATTTGTTTTTGATTTGAGATTTTTGGGATACAGATCTATTAGTAAATCAAAGGATATGCATAATTTTATAGCACTTTGAGCATAGTTCAAAATCACTCTCCAGAAAGGTTGGATAAGTACACAGCCTCACCAATAGTGACAATTTTAGGGCACTTTGATTTCTTCACCAGAAAATTGCCCATTCATATCCTCTGACCATTTATCAATTTGATAGTAGCTTATATTCTTATGAATTTGACTCAGTTCTCTTCTATATTTGGGAAATGTGGCCTTTATCAGTAATGCTCCATACAAAAAAATTTTTTCCTAGTTTCCTGCTTTCCTTCTAACTTTGGCTGCATTGGTTTAGTGGTACAAACGCTTAAGTTAATATAACAAAAATTATCAATTTTAAATCTTATTGTCGCTGTTTAAACACAGGGATACCAAAAACTGTTAAGGTGGTTGTGGTTTGATGATGTGTTGTGGTGAAACCATATCAAAGAAATCAGAATCAGATCACCCATAATCCAAGAACAGACATTTATTAATATTTTCACCTCTCATGAATCAGGGCAAAATTCCAAGAGGAACCAGAATTTAGAGAAAGCAAGATGGATTTTTATAAGGTATTGATGCAATTACATAACAGAAATTTACATAGAATAGAGGAATATCATTAATGTTAAAAAGGCAGGAGGAGTTTCTTAAGTGATTAGGTAATGGAAGAGGGGTCACACCGATGGTTCAGTGGTTAAATGTTCAGGTCATTCTGCCCTCCATCTGGCTAACTGTTGTGGTGCTGTCTTGGGCTACATGGATGATGTGATTGTGATTGAATACAAGAAGACACTTATTTCTATGGGAAGGTGTCTGGGAGCAGTGACCACATAGAGGCAGTAGCTGGATTCCTATCACATGGACACACCTGCAGTTCCAGTGGCAACTAAGAGTTCAGGGACACACCTGTTGTTCCAGTAAGCAGTGAGGCACATAGAAAGAAGTTAGGACATTGGTGGGGAGAGCTAGGTAGGTGCAGTGGGCCTGCTGTTCAGTAGGGTCAGGCCTATGATGAAGTTAGAATATTGGGGTGAAAGGCAGCTTTATCAGGTTTCCATCATTGTAATACTATCTGTCTCTTGTTTCTTCATGAAGTTATCTGTTATTCATAGATCTGACAGTCAAACTATTCCATGCTTCCCTAATTTGCCCAGTTTACCTTCTACTTCTAAATCATGCATTCATTTTGATCTGATCTTGTTATACAGTGTAAGGTTTTGGTCTATATCTCTTTTTCTGGCTGTTTTTTAGTTATTTCAATAGTATTGGCAAAAAGTAAGCTCCTTTCCCCAGAATTTGTGTCTTTGGGCTTATAGATTATTTTGGGAATTTACTACTGTGTGTTGTGTACCTAGTACAGCTAGGTGGATAAAGTGGCTGAAGCGTTTGTGCCTGGAACCAGGAAGACTCATCTTCATGAGTTCAAATCATATACTTACTAGCTATGTGACCATGGAAAAGTCATTCTATCCTGTTTGCCTCACTTTCTTCATCTGTAAAATGAGCTGAAGAAGTAAACAGTAAACCATTCCAGCATCTTTGTCAAGAAAACCCCAAATTGTGTCAGGAAGAGTCAGACATAACTGAAACACACTAACAATAACATTTGAGCTCATTGTCGTACTCCAGTTTCACAGAAAAGGAGTGAAGTCTTGGTGATATAGTTGAGACCAGGGGTGGGGAACATGTGGCCACAAGACCACTTATGGCCTTCTAGGGCCTTGGTTATAGCCTTTAGACTGAATTCAAATTTAATGGAAGCTTATTATTAAGCTCAACTAGAACCTAGAAATTATTTTTCTTAGACTAACAGTGTTTGGGAAGTAGGGTGTATATAATTAGAGCTTACTACCCTGTTTGGTACCCCAGAATCTGGCTACAATCTTCTGTTCCTTTCTAGGCAGGAATTAAAGTTTCTCATGTAGAAGGACAAAGGTAAGACACTCCAGAGATATCTAATTGTGTTTACCTATGAGTCACATCTACCTCATGAGGACAAGTATAATACACATGGGCAAAACACTGGACCCTATACCTCTTACACATACTTCCTTGCAGTATTTACTTCTACTGGGACTTAATGAAGATAATGGCAGGTCCTGGAAAAAGCCCACTACTAATTAAAATGAAATGTTGCCTATAAGATGAAGTCTTGTTTCCTCTTTTTCTTATATATCATATATTATCATCTAGTTATATTTTTTCTTCTTCTGAGTGAATAATATGAAAATCAAACCAGTCTGGGTGAAGTTTTTCTACTTAACAACTTGAAAATTCTCTCCATGTTACTGGAGATTGCTACTGGACATAATTCAGATTATTCTGAAAAAGAAAACTGCAATTGTTGTGGTGTGATGAGGAAAAGGAGAGAGAACCATTCCCAAAGAATGACACTGACACACAGAGATGCCAGCTAAGGGAAGAGGATGGATGTCAATCTGAAAAATCATAGAAGGAATTTTCACTTATGCCTGGAATGCAATTCATCTTCACTGCTCTCTCATGAGTCCTTTGCTGAGCCTCCCAAATATTAATTCACTTACTCCCAAACTACTTTCTTTTTAACTACTTTACATTCTGTTACATACATATGTTCTTTTCTCTCCTTCCTTCCCCCTCCCCATTAAAACATAAGTTCCTTGTATTGCTTCATTCATTGTATTTTTATGTACAGTCCTGTCTCAAAACTAGTGATTAATAAATGTTTGTTGAATTGACTATGAAATTAGGGAGCCATAGATTGAGCTTATTGTAGCTCACCCTCAGTGTCAATAAGAATTAAATGAGACTCTTATGGACTTGAATAAGCAGCATTAGCTATCCAGGACCTCACTTGCCTGTTCTGTAAAATCAAGGATTTAGCACAGTAATGTTGCCTTCAAGGACCTGCTTAACTTCTTTTCCTTAAAGCATTCTTGTTTACTGTAATGGTTTTTGCTTCTTACCATCCCACCCCACCTTCCCCAAGGCTTCTTGAATGTTGTGTAAAGCAACAACTTACTATAGCACCGAGTTATTAAGAATAATTACTTTAGGTCAAGATGGTGGAGTAGAAACAGCTCATCCAAGCCACTCTGCCCCCAGATTCCCCCTGAACTATGTAAAAGGGGACTCTGAAGAACTTCTGGAGCCCCAGCACCCACAGAATGACACAGAGAAGCTAACCTCCTGCTGAGGACAGCCCAGCAGCCCTGCAGGAAGGACCAGCTAAGCGGTCTGGGACCTGGCAGCACACAGTGAGCAGAGCGCAGGAGCTGAGCCGAGCCTAGGTCCGCGTGAGCCGAGATTTTAGCCCCAAGGCGGCAGGGCAGAACACCAGGAGCTGTGGCGACTCCAGAATTATCAACATAGACATGCCTAGGACAAAGTAAGAGTTTAGTGTCCTATGGACTTTGGGTCCTGTATTTAGGGAATGCTTCGGCTCCCTCCCCTAGGGGCTAGAAGACACTGAGGAGACACGTCATTTTGTAGTTTTCAAAGGAAGCTCCAGCTCCCAGCCTGCAATTAATTGTAGGGAGATCCAGTGATCAGTCTTGGGGGGTAATCGCTCTTGCTTTAACCTCCCTGGATCTGGATTGTGATCTAGGGTGGAAGTCGTGGGTGGGGTTACAGCTTGCCAGAACTGGAAGTTGTCCCCCACACTTTCGGGACGAAAATTCCTCTATCTGGCCTTAAAGCCATAGTGTGGCAACAAGCCCAAAAGTCAAGTAATTAATTGGAAACATGCCAATGCAAAGGAAACAGAAAAATGCAACCCTAGACTCCTATTTTGGGGACATAGAGCGGGAAAAGGACAGTGAGGTCAGAAGTCCTGCTCCAAAAGCCCCAGGGGAAAACATGAGTGGGTTGCAGGCCATAGAGGACCTTAAGAAGGACTTTAAAAACCAAATAAGAGAAGTGGAGGAAAAATTGGAAAGAGAAATGAGAAGGATGCAGGAAAAGTATGAAATGAGGGTCAACAGCCTGACTGAGGAAAACAACACCTTAAAAAATAGACAAACTCAAATGGCAAAGGAGGCCCAAAAGGGCAATGAGGAGAAGAATGCCTTAAAAAGTCGAATTTGCCAGATGGAAAAAGAATCTCAAAAGTTCACTGAGGAGATTCATTCCTTCAGAGTTAGACTGGAGCAAATGGAAGCTAATGACTTTATGAGAAATCAAGATGCTCTTAAGCAGATCCAAACAAATGAAAGATTAGAAGGCAATGTGAACTATCTCATGGGAAAAACCACTGACCTGGAAAATAGATCCAGGAGAGACAATTTAAAAATTATTGGACTACCTGAAAGCCATGATCAAGGAAAGAACCTAGAAATCACCCTTCAAGAAATTCTCAAGGAAAACTGCCCTGATGTTTTAGATCCAGAGGGCAAAATAGAGGTTGAAAGAATCCACAGATCACCTCCTGAAAAATATCCCAAAAAGAAAACTCCCAGGAATATTATAGCCAGGTTCCAGAATCCCCAGATCAAGGAGAAAATACTACAGGCAGCCAGGAAGAAACAATTTCAATATTGTGGAAACACAATCAGAATAGCCCAGGATCTGGCAGCTTCTACACTGAGGGATTGAAGGGCATGGAATATGATATTCCAGAGGGCAAAAGAACTGGGAATGAACCCAAGGGTCACCTACCCAGCAAAACTGATTATTTTGTTTCAGGGGAAAATATGGTCATTCAGTGGAATAGAGGACTTTCAAGCATTCTTGAGGAAAAAAACAGAATTGAATAGAAAATTTGACATCCAGACACAAGAAGCAAGAGATGCCTGAGAAGACAATCAGGGAAAAGTAATCAAAAGGAACTTATGAAAGCTGCACTATTCACATTCCTATATGGAAAAGCAATAACTGTGACTGATGATATCTTTATCACTATGAAAATAATGGAAGAAGGGGGTGTGGTCATATGAATACATATGTGAATGTGTGTGTATATGCTTACAGTTATATATGGATAGAGGGCATAGGTTGAATTTGTTGGGAAGGGAGAATACTCAAGGGATGAAAGTATGAGGTGAGAGAGGAAAGTGGCAAGAGGAGATAGGGAGAGACAGGGTAGGGTAAACTATCTCATGTAGAAGAAGCAAGGGAAGTGGTTGCAAGGGAGGGGGAGAATAGGAAGGCAAAAAAGGCAAAACCACATTCTCATTGAATTTGGTTCAGGGAGAGAATGACATACATACTAAATGGGATATCTCAACCTGCAGCAGAATAGGGGGAAGGGGGATGAGAGGAGGGATGATGGATGGGAGGGCATCCTTGGGGGAGGGGAGGTTGGAAGTACCCACTATAGAAGAGGGACAGGATCATGTAGGGAATGGACCAGGTGGTGGCTGGGATGAGTGGGAGGGAATTATAAGCAGCCTTGTACAATATATCTACTATGATAATGTTTTGCATAGCTAGACATGTACAACATATACTGAATTACTTATCTCCCAAGAGGGAATGGGTGACAAGGGAGGAAGGAAATGGATCTGAAATTCGAGGTAGTAACATTAAATGTTTCAAATATATATAAATAGTATTATTAATACTCTTTTGCTTGTAATAGGGAGATAAGATGTGCAGGCATTGGGACACAAAGACTCACCTTCCTCTAATGGAAAAGTCGATGGGGGTATGGGAGAGAGTAGATTGAAGGAAGCGATATCTTGTGGGACTATTATTCTGGGAGGTTGGGTAGGGTAATAATGGGGGGAAAATGATTGTTACTCAAAATCTGGCAGAAATGAATGATGTAAAACAGAAGTTAATAAAGCATTTGTTTAAAAAATAAGAATAATTACTTTAAATAGGAAGCTACTCAATAGTCTGATTCTTCTGTTATGAAATGAATTAGTTACTATTGATGTTTGATAGAAAGATGGGCTATTGGGTCACTCCTCTTTCCCTGTGTTTTCCCTTCTTACTTCCCCCTACCTCAACTGTTATGCATAGAAAAATCTTGCTATAAGGGAGGACTTAGTTAATCTTACATAGTCTAGCCACAGTCTAGCTCCAGGAAAAGACTTCAGACAGAGCTGACAGCAGAAAGAAGTCCCAGAGTCCTGTGACAAGAGGGAACTCCAAGTAGCAGCCAGCAAGGAGAATAACCTGGCCTCCAAATACTCAGAACTATGGAGGCCTAGGCCACATCAATCAGTTGTGGAACATGACCAATGTATAGGTGCTCACACTACTTATCCTACCCCCAACCTTACTCCATTGAATAAACAAGGAAAACTTTCAATATCATGAAGAAATTCCTTGATTTGGAGGACATACAGAGAATAAATCCATAAAAGCAATAACACAAGTTCATGAAAAACCATATACAAAAAAAAGTTTTCCAGTCTTCAGGAAATGTAGAAGTATCTGAGAGAAATGAAACAACAGATACAAAATGGAGAAAAAAATACGGAGGAAAAAATGGCAAGGAAAATCGATTCCTTGGAATAGATAATAGAAAGCCCAATTCAAGGATTGAATGCCTTAATAATTAGGACGAGTCAGTTAGAAAAAATAGACATAAAGAAAGAAAAAGAGAAAAACAGAAACAAAAAGAAAATGTGATAAACAATATCAAAACCAAAGGTTAAATGGAGAATTCTGAGAATTCTCAGACTCTAAGATGTATGATCAGAAAAAAAGTTCTAGGACATTATGATGAAAATTGGCCAGACTCTTAGACCCAGAAGGTAGTATGAAAAGAAAATCCACTGGGGAGGTCAGTGTAGTATAGACAGTATAGAAAGAGATGCTATAGTTAAACTCTATTAAGCAAGTTGATTAAAAAAACAACTAACAAATCCCCTTAGGGATGAAAGTGAAAGACATCAGACCTCAGTGGTAAAAACTCTCTTGTGGAAATATGAAAGGTCACATTAGAAACCAATCAGAGAGACATGGGCGGAAAATTCCCTATCAGATCTAGGCCATGATCAAACCCAAAATAGAGAGCATAATGAAGCATAAAAATGAATACTATTCAATTTATAGAATTTTTAAAAGTTTTGCAAAAATAAGTCAAATAAAGCTAAGACTGAAACAATTAACTAGGAAAAGAATCTTTACACAAAGCTTCTCTGATAAACTCTTCCTTCCCAGATGAATGAACAGATCCAAATTTATAAGAGTAATTCTCCAATTAATAAATGATCTATAGATATGAACAGATAGTTCTCAAGGGAAAAATTCAAACTATGTATATGTGTATTTCATGTAATGTATGTGCATATATTTCATGTGTATATAAAAACATAATAATATCCTATCACTAACAATTTAGAAAGATGAAAATGAAAGGACTTCTGAGACTACTTCATGGTAGAAGGACAAAAATTACAAAAAAGAAAATGAAGATGCTATGGTAGAAGGGACACACTGATGTACTATTGGTAAATCTCTGCATAGGTACAACTATTTTGGAAAGCAATTTGGAATTACATCATAAAAAGTTGCTAAAGGATGCCTTTTGACCCAACTAGGCCACTTTTAGTCCTATATTCAAAAGAGATTAAAGAAAGAGGGAAGGGACTTTTATATGTACAAAAATACTTTTAAAACTTTTATTGTGGTAAAAAAAACTGAAAATAGTATATGTTCAATAACTGAGGTAAATAACTTGTGGTATATGTATGTGAGGGAATGTTACCATGCTGTGTTGTCCTTGGGATTCAAAGACCACCAAAATGACATCATTATGTTAAAGGTAGAGTTTATGTGACTGTGACTGATCAGACAAATAAGAGCTTGGCAGGTCTGGCAAAAGTAGTCCATGTGGACATTTGGAGTGGAGATATCTCTAAATTTGCATATCAGTTATATAATTTTCCTAGGAGTTGGTGAAAAAGAAACAATGCAGAAAGATAACTTGAAGATAATATGGGGTCAGTGAGGCTTTTTAGGTTAGGGAGGTCAAAATCTATTTTGTAGGAACAGAAATTTAACTGTACACCATAAGCTGCTTTGAACTATTGTAAAAATAACAAGACAATGTAAATGTAAGGCCTGTATTAGGGAAGAAAAAAAAAGCAGACACACACACACACACACACACACACACACACAGACAAACTGACCCAGTTCAGGCTTTATAATTATACAAAATTCCACAATACCAAAGGTTGATTGGAGAATAATTGGTATTTTTGCCAGCTTTCTTATGGTCCCTGATGAGAACTACCTTTCTCCAATGAGTAAAGAATTAATGTAAAGTGGCATGAGTCAAAAAAAAATGTTGTCTCTCTTAATGACATTGTGTACAGTAGGTGGCAGCAGACTTGGTTCCTCTGGAAAGGAGGTCCCTGTAGACTGAGACTCAGCCTATATCTGTGCTCAAATGCTCCAGAAGATATACAGGTTCTTCAGAGGATACTGTATCACTGTCTCACCACACACAAAGGGTTCTGAGAAACAAATCATGGGACATTTTGGAGAATCAAGGACATTCAGTAGATTTTGTTATGTACAATGCATTTTGTGCCTCAGTTCCTCCAGGGAATAAATAGAGATATGAGTTTGGATGTTCTTATAAGATTTAAACAACCAGCTCTCCACGGGAAAAATACACTTTTTTTTTAATAAAGCCATTGGGGTTAACTAACTGGCTCAAAGTTACACAGCCAGGCATTATTTATGTGTGGGTGCTCATTTTCTGAAGCTAGAACAGATCCCAAGTTGTCCCAACTCCCGGGCCGGCGCTCTTACTCACTGTGCCACTTAGCCACCCTAAAAAATACACTTTTAATTTTATATTGTTGGCATTTCCACTCTGCCTTTGTTAAAGTCTAAACAATTAAAAAACCCTATCAATCATGCCCTGATTTTCAGTGTCTCCTGATTTCTAAAGTATACTGCTCACACTGAAAACTTAACAATCACCTCTGTCATGCCAATAGAGCATACCCTAGATATAAGGGACAATGAATGAGACTTGGGGTATATAATGCACATGATATATGATTCGAAAGAGAATGAACAAAAAATAGTCTTGTAAGCAAGCAGAGGTACTTAGGAATAGGCTCAGAAATCCTCATCTCCCCTCTCCCCACCAAAAACATAAAGATTCCTAAGATAGATTCCATCTCTGCTGAATATCAAGAATGACAAAGTCTTGGGGTGCCTTCCTAAGGTATGGGAGGTATGGTATGGGAGATTGGAGGAAGTGATATCTTGCGGGACTGCTATTCTGGGAGGGTGGATGGGGGAAAAATAGGGGGGGAAATGATTGTAACTCAAAATCTGATGGAAATGAATGATGTAAAACAGAAGTTAATAAAGCATTTGTTTAATAAAATCTCCAATCTGCTCTCTCCCATACCTTAGAAATGGCCCTGGGAAAATATCAGACACATAGAAAAGCCAAAAGAGCATTCCCTTGGAACTGAGAGTAGACTGGATTCTCAGTGTCACTAACCTTCCTCAGGGTTTTTAGAGCTAATTCTGAGGGAAATATCTCTCAGCATCTCAGGGAGGGGATTCAGCCTAGTGGCTGAGGATTGCTCTTAGTAACACTAAACAGAGAAAGACATGCAAATTAGGCTCCTCCCTCTAGGGAAGAAAACCAGCAAAAACCTGTGTCTGCAGCCTGGGAGAAGAGCTTTTCCTCTGTGTGGCCTTTCTCTCCCTAAGGACCAACACTGTACAGCCTGAACAATGGGATTAGGATTGAATGGAATTTTCATTCTGACTATTTTACAAGGTAGTTTTGCTTTTGGGGCTAAGGAAACTGTCTTTGAAGTGAGGTATTTGTGTGACTTTTGTTTTTAATGACTCTTTGTTTTCAGGTGTCCATTGTGATGTTCAGCTTATAGAGTCTGGGGGTGATGTGAGACAGCCTGGAGGATCTCTTCGCCTTTCCTGCAAAGCTTCTGGATTCACCTTTAGTAGTTATCCCATGCACTGGATCCGCCAGGCTCCAGGGAAGGGGCTGGAGTGGCTCTCATATATTACTGAAACTGGAAAATATACAGGCTATGCAGACTCTGTGAAAGGCCGATTCACCATCTCCAGGGACAACAGCAACAGCATGCTGCACCTGCAAATGAATTCCCTTAAAACTGAGGACACAGCCCTGTATTACTGTGCAAGAGACACAGTGAGAAAAAGGACTATGAGACCAGACACAAAACTCCTCATACAGAGAGGTCATGTGGAGAATGACTTAGAGAGGGAAGTCAAGAACACTGAGTACAAGGAGACCACTTGCAATAACAGGTGGTGAAGAAATAGGCTGACATGGTATGTAGTTTGTTTTCAAATCCCATCTATATTTCTTTCTTTCTTTCCTTTTCATACCTCTTTCTTCCCTTCTTTCCTCCTTTCCTAATTTCTAACTTCCTTAATCCCTTCCTCTTTCTTCCAATCTATCATCTATTAATCTATCATCTATCTATCTATCCATCCATCTCTCTCTCTCTCTCTCTCTCTCTCTCTCTCTCTGTCTGTCTATCTATCCATCCACATATTTAATTTCCTTTATGTCCTGGGAATCTTTCCTGTTTCTGAGACTCATAAGTACCATGAGAAAATGTATTTTTTTTATTGTTTGAGCATTTTGTACATGGTGACTAATTCACTGATGCTGTCAAATATGAAGTGAATCAAAGATCATCAGACATTTACTATATGCGTCCTATAGGATTTTCTTTTTTTCTTTTTTTAAAGCAATTGGTGTTAAGTAACTTGCTCAAGGTTACACAGCTAGTCATTATTTATGTGTGGGTGCTCATTTTCTGAGGCTGGATTCGATCTCAGGTCATCCCAACTCCAAGGCCGGCGCTCTTCCTCACTGCACCACCTAGCCACCCCAACATTTTCTTATACACTCTTCACATAGGAAACACATGTGCAGTTACATTCTATATATAATACATAAGGGAATATATATATATACATATATACATATATGTGTGTGTGTATGGGAATCATGACACTCTTATTGGAGGGAATATGAAGCTTCTTTTCTTATATTTATTAAAATTTATTTATTTTTAGTTTTCGACATCCTCTTCCACAAGATTTTGAGGTCCAAATTTTTTCCGCATCTATCCCCTCCCCCCAGTCCAAGACTGTTCACATTCTGATTATCCCTTTCCCCAGTCTGCCCTTTCTCCTATAATGCCCCTCTCCTTTTCTTATTTCCTTCTTTTGTATTTTCTTATTTGGCAAGATAGATTTCTATACTCCATTGCCTGTATATCTTATTTCCCAGTTGTACATAAAAAACATTAGCATTCATTTTTAAAACTTTGAGTTTCAGATTTTCTCTTTTTCCCCTTCCTTATCCACCATCCTTGAGAAGGCAAGCAATTCAAAAGGTGTAGTCATGCAAAACACTTCAATAATAGTTGCATTGTGAAAAACTATATTTCTCTCCATACTATCTTGCCCCTCCTTTATTCTATTCTTTCATTTGACCCTGTCTCTTCTCAAAAGTGTTTACCTCTGTTTGTTCCCTCCTCCAATCTGCTCTCCCTTCTATCATCCCCCCTCCCTTAACTCTTCCCCTCCTACTTCCTTGTAGGCTAAGATAGATTTCCATACCCAATTGAGTGTATATGTTATTCGCTTCTTAAGTCAAGATTATGAGAGTAAAGTTCACTCATTCCTTCTTACCCACCCTCCCCATCTTTCTGTAACAGAAAAGTTTTTTCTTGTCTCTTTATGGAAGAAAAGTTACCTCAGGGGCAAATCAAGATGGTGGAGTAAAAACAGGATTTCCACATGGCTCCAGCTTGTACCTCCTCTGATTAATATAAAAAATTTATCTAAACAAACTTTGGAGCTACAGAACCCACAAAATGAAAGAGAGAAGTTAACCTCCCACTGAAGAAAACCCAGGAGCCTGGCAGGAAGGGGCCAGCACAGCACTCTGGGAGCTCAGCCCAGCCCTACATGAGCCAGAGTTTTAGGCTCAGAGTGGTCACAACCAACCACCAGCTGGAAGGATTTCAGATCACCAGCAGTTGTGGCAGTTTCCAGAATTATCAACCCATAGTTGCTAAAAACAAAGGTAGAGGTCAGTGCAGTGTGGACATTGGGAACCGGGAGTTTGGGGGTGTGGTCCAGCCTTTGCCCCTGGAGGGAGAAGGAGCTGAGGTCTAGTGACCATGCAGCCGCTACCATGTATCTGGTACAGAGCTCCTGGCATGCAGATTGTAGGGAGTCCAAGTGCGCAGTCTGAGGGCTAATCACTCTTGCTTTTCCCTGCTTGGATTTGGATTGCAATTTAGGGTGAAGGTCCTGGGAGGCCAAACTGGAGGACCATTTTGCCAGAGCATGTGGAGGCTTCAGAGAGGGCACACAACTAACAGCTCCAGCAGCTGCAAAAACCCCCAGTAATTTGGGACAAAGATCTGATCTCTCAAAAGTCAAGTAATTGAGTGCCAACATAAGCAAGCAAAGGAAGCAAAGCAAAGAGAGCTATCTGGCATCAGACTCCTATTTTGGAGACAAAAAGGATCAAAGCATGGAAAAGGAGGAAAATAGCTAAGTCAAAACTTCTGCACCAAAAATTTCAAAGAAATATATGAGCAGGCCATAGAAGAGCTTAAAAAACATTTTGAAAACCAAGTAAGAGAAGTGGAGGAAAAATTGGGAAGAGAAATGAGAATGATGCAAGAAAATTATGAAATAAGAGTCAACAACCTGACTGAAGAAAATAACACCTTAACAAATAGACTAACTCAAATAGCAAAAGAGGCTCAAAAAAGCAATAAGGAGAATCATGCCTTAAAAAGCTGAATTTTCGAGATGGAAAAGGAATATCAAAAGCTCACTGAAGAAAATCACTCTTTCAGAATTAGGTTGGAGGTAATGGAAGCTAGTGAATTTATGAGAAATCAAGATACTATTAAACAGATCTAAGCAAATGGCAAAATAGAAGTCAATATGAAATATATCATTGGAAAAACCACTGGCCTGGAAAATAGATCTAGAAGAGACTGGACTACCTGAAAATCTTGATCAAAAAAAGAACCTAGAAATCATCCTACAAGACATTCTCCAGGGAAATTGCCCTGATGTTTTAGCACCAGAGGGCAAAATAGAGGTTGGTAGAAGCCACCAATCACCTCCTGAAAAAGATCCCAAAAAGAAAACTACTAGCAATATTATACCAGGTTCTGGAGTTCTCAGATCAAGGAGAAACATTACAAGGAGCCAGGAAAAAACAATTTGTATATTGTGGAAATACAATCAGGATAACATAGGCTCTGGCAGCTTCTACACTGAGGGATTGAAGGGCTTGGAATATGATATTCCACAGGTCAAAAGAGCTGGGATTAAAACTAAGAATCACCTCCCCCCAAAACTGAGTATCATGTTTCATGGGAAAATATGGGAAAATTCATTGAAATAAGGGACTTTCAAGCATTCTTGATGAAAAAACCAGAGTAAGCTAGAAAATTTGAAATTTACATACAAGAAGCAGGAGAAGCTTGAGAAGATAAACAGGGAAAAGAAATCATAAAGAACTTATCAATGTTGAACTATTTACATTCCTACATGGAAAAATTATAATTGTAACTTATAAAACTTTTCTCATTATGAGAATGGTTGAAGGGAATAGAAATGTGTGCATGTGTGTGTGTGTGTGTGTGTGTGTGTGTGTGTGTCTATGTGTGTATGGCTATGTAGGAGGGTATACGGGCTTATGAATACATATGTCACTGTGAGTATATATGTGTTCAGGCATACATAGAGGGCAAAGGACAAATTGAAGAGGAAGGGATGATACTTAAAAGGGGAAATTAAGAGGTGAGAGATGAATATAATGATAGGAGATGGGGAGAGACAGAATGGGGTAAATTATCTTATGTAGAAGAGGCTAGGGAAAACTGTTACAATGGAGGGGAAGAACAGGAAGGCAAAAGGGAATGAGTCAACCTTATGTCATTGAATTTGGCTTAGGGAGGGAATGACATACCCACTAAATAGGGTATCTCACCCTACCAGGATTGTAAGGGAAAATGTTATGAGAGGGATAATGATGGAAGAGTGGGTAGGCTCGGGGTGGGGGGGAGTTGGAAGCACCCACTTTTGAAAAGGGGCAGGAAGTAAAGAATAGAACTAGTGTGGGGTGGGATAGAATGGAGGGAAATATAGTCAGTCTTTCCCAAAACATCACTATGTTTTGCATAGCTACACATGTACAACATATATTTAATTGTTTATCTTCTCAGAGAATTCTGCCCTGTAATGGTTGATGATGGGGGAGAAAGGGAAAGTATCTGGAATTCAAAGTTTTAAAATCAAATGTTTAAATATTATTATTATTTGCATGCAAATGGGAAATAAGATATACAGCCACTGGGATATAGAGATCCATCCTGTCCTACCAGAAAGTTGGAGAGGGGATGTGGGAGGATACAGGAGAGAGCATATTCGAGCAGTTGGTATACAGTGAGATTGCTGTTTTGGGGTGGTGGGTAGGGGAAAGATGGGGAGAAAATTTGCAACTCAAGATTTTGTGGAAATGAATGATGTAAAGGAAAAATAAAAATAAAATTTAATGTATTTTTTTAAAAAGAAAGCTAGTATCAAGGCTCTGTTTTTGGTTATGGCTTTCAGGTAGTCCAATAATTTTAAAATTCTTTCTCCTGTATCTATTTTCCAGGTCAGTTGTTTTTCCAATGGCATATTTCACAAGGTCTTTTGAAGGCATTCTCCTTATTGACTTTTTTTAAACTTTTTTTGCCATTTGTCTTAGTCTATTTTTTTAAGGTGTTATTTTCTTCAGTATTTTTTTTTGGTCTTTTTTAGCAAGCTGTTGACTTGCTTTTCATGATTTTCTTGCAAAGCTCTCATTTATCTTCCCAATTTTTCCTCTGTTCTCTTACTAGATTTTCAAGCTCCTTTTTGAGCTCTTCTAGGGCCTATGACCAATTCATATTTTTCTTTGAAGCTTTGGATGTAAGAGCTTTGAATTGGTTGTCTTCTTCTGGTTTTGTTTTTTGATCTTCCTTGTCAACACAGTCAAATTTTATCGTCTGAGTATTTTTCCAGTATACTTCATTGTTTTAGTCAATAACTTGACTTTTTAACTCTTTGTTAATACAAGGCACTGCTTCCAGTGTGGAGGATGTATTGTCCCAAGCTTCAGGGGGCTTGCACAACTATTTTCAGAGATACTTCTAGCGATCTGTAAATATTCAGTTCTTTTAAGATGTTATGATCAAAGGAGAAAGGTTAACTTCTCTCCTGGCCTGTGCTTTGATCTGTGAGCAACCACAATCCCTCTTTTCTGCCTTGGACCTGTGATGAGGTTCCTTCTCCATTGCTGTCACAATGTCAGTGCTTCTCCTCTACAGGACCACAACCCAGGACTATGACCCAGATCCAAATATTGGTAAAGAAAGAGAATTCTGCCTCAGTCCCAACAAAGAGATCCCTTCCATCCCCCTGCAATCAGCCACTCAATCCCACCACCATCTGTTGAGTGAGAACTCTGGAAATAGCCACCACCTAGAGGCTGGGACTGGGACTGGAACTTGCTCCTTTCTCACCCAGTTCTGACAGACCTTTCCTACTGACCTTATGGTGTTTACTGACCATTGGTGTTTGTAGGTAGAGAAGTCTGGAAACCAGCACAGTTGCCAGTGATTCAGTCCTCTGAGGCCTACTCCAGATTCAGTAGGGCCAAGTCTTCATTGGTGCATTTTCCTGTTGACCTTCCAGGTGGTCTTGGGTTGAAAATTTGCTTCACTCTGTCATTTTGTGTGTTCTGTTGCTCTAGAATTTATTTAGAGTCATTTTTACAGGTATTTGAAATAGTTTGGGGGAAACCCAAGTGAGACACTACTTTTACTATCTTCTTAGTTCTGTTACCTTCTAAAGCTTCTTTTTAACTATTGTAAAATCAATCACTAGCAGCTTTCCTGAAGATGAGTATTGTGAATAACTTTAAGGATCTAATCCCATAATATTGTGAACTCTCTATTTATTCAGCAATAAACTAAAGCAAAACTTTCAAGAAACTAAAGCACAACATTCACAACAATATAACATAACAATTTATTACTAACATGGCCACATAGTATTAGACAAAATATAACATTTAGTAGGTCGCAATCTCCTCAACCAATATAGAGTACCTAAGTCAGTCTTCTTTCATCTTGACTCCAGGCTGGCTGCCAATCATGCTTAAGCGGTAATCATCCTTAAGCCAAGATTCCTTAATAGGTAGCAGAAAGTACAAACACCAGGCACCTCTCAGTCACAGCAAGTTACAATATCATCAGTCAACACTGAGTGCCCAAGTAAAATCAAATTAACCAACAGTTTATTTATTTTATTTTATTGGTTCTTTTTCATGAAACCAGCTACTGATTTTATTAAGTAGTTCATTAATTTTTCTTTAATTTTAGGATTTTCAATTTAGTATTTAATTGGTAATTTTTCATTTGTTCTTTTTCTAGATTTTTTTTAACTTGCATGTTCTTTCTTTGGTCTATTCTTTCTCTATTTTATTAATGAAAGCACTTAGAGATATAAATTTCTCCTAAATAGTGTTTGGTGTGAGTAGTGTCCTCTCATTGTTGTAATTCTCTGTAATGAAATTATTGATTGTTTCTTTGATTAGTTCTTTACAAAGTTCTCTCTCTCTCTCTTTTTTTTTTTTTTGCTTTTTGCAGGGCAGTTGGGGTTAAGTGACTTGCCCAAGGTCACATGGCTAGTAAGTGTTAGATGTCTGAGGCCAAATTTGAATTCTGGTCCTCCTGATTCCAGGGCCAGTGCTCTATTCACTGCACCATCTAGCCACTCCTAAAGCTCATTCTTTAAGATCAGATAATATAGTTTCTAATTAATTACTATTCTCTCTTTCCATTGTGTTTTATTGAATATAATTTTTATTGCAATATTGTATGGATCACACCGTACGGGGCTAGTGCCTATACATACCTCTCCAGTTGACCCTAAAACCCAAAACCTGCATTGCCTCCATGTTGTGTCAACTTGCCACCACATTGATCAGGCTTCATCCAAGCCTCTGTGCCACCTGGGGTCATCTTCTTGGCCTCTGTGACACCCAGAATCGTCTTCTGAAGGATCACCCTATTAAGGAGGGTTTTGGCAAGAATCTTGCCAGCAATGGCTAAGAGAGAGATCCCCACCTCCTCCACAATTGTCACAGGACAATCCATTTTCTTTACCTTTATAGAAATAGACAAAGGAGGAATCCTTGAACTTCTGGGAGATAACCTCCTCTTGCCATGTGAGCAGTGCATCATCTGCCTTGCAAATCTCTGCTGGACTAGAATAAATACCAAGCTCTTTGCCACAAGAGAGGAGCCTAATGGCATTCAGGGCAATGTTTAGTTGGAAATTCAGATAGGAGAGGGGTTGACTTCAAGCTGAGGTATATGATCAATGACTTCAGCATTGATGCAGGTTTGTTGAGAATGCTATGGAATGATTTAGCTTAGCTCTCCAGTATAATGTCCTTACCCTAACCAATTTGGCTCTATCAGTGCTGAGTAGTTGAGATGCCCTAATGGTCTTTTCCCCATAAATGGACTTCAGGGAATCATAAAAGCTACTTGGATTGTTAATATCACTTTAAAGTTCAATTTCATCTGTGTTCTCTCTGAGCCAAGAATTTTGCATCTCAGCTTTGTTCTCACGTTTACTTTGAGTTGAGTTAAAAGCCATCTTCTTAGAAACAGACAAACTGCTGCTGGTAAGGCACATGGAGTTCTCACTTTGCACCTTCTAAATTTCCCCCATCATTTTATTAAAACTTGCATGCATGGAAAAGTGTGCTATTCTGCTAACATTCAGTATTCTGATGGTCATCTTGCACCAGGCCGCCACTTCTGTTACTGCAAGTGTCTAGCCTGGAGAGGATAACCAAAGAACTGATCCAGTGCTCTGTGTCACATATCACCATTGTCACTCTCATGTCCTTTACAAAGATATAGTCTACTAAATGCCGGTGTTTGCTCGGAGTGTGCAAACACAAGATTTTATTACATTTAGGTAAATAGAAAACTGTGCCAGTGATGAGGTTATGAGATACAGACATTGTCAGCAGTAAGTGACTGTTGCTGCTTCTTAATCTACTGTTTCCAATGATTCTATGTCATGTCTGATACCTACTATGACCCAGAGTATAAGCTTGTCCTCTTTGGGCACATTGATGATGGGGGTCTCCAGCTCTTTGTACAATGCTTCTTTGATCTCATCAGGGTTTTTCAAGTGGGAGAATGCACAGTGAGGATAGTGTCAGGGAACTTTCCATAAGTGGCAATGATGAACCTGTGATTCAGTCCTTTTGGGAGGCAAATAAGCTTGTAGACTAGATTAGATTTGATTGCAAAACTGCATCAGCTTCATTGCACTTCTCATCAGAGTGGACACTCCAGAAAAATCCAGCTCCAACTTTGGTAAACTTTTATTTCATCATTTATCATATCAAGCCTTGTTTCACTCAAGGCTACTATTTGTATGTAATTCTTGCTGAGTCCTTGCAGAACAAGAGCTATCCATTTTCAGCTTTGCTGGATTTTGTGTAGTTCATAACAGTGCACACATGTTATCTTTGCAAAATGTTTTACATTTGTTTTTGATTTGACATCTTTGGGATACAGATCTATTAGTAGATCAAAGGGTATGCATAATTTTATAGCACTTTTAGCACAGTTCAAAATTACTCTCCAGAAAGGTTGGATCAGTACACAGCCTCACCAACAGTGACAATTTTAGGGCATTTTTTCTATCCTCTTCCTCATGGCAGTGGGTAAACAGTGAATTCCTTTAAAAAGCCTGTTCAGACACCTAGGGGACTTCTGAATCCCACTGCTTCTTCAGTTCCATGAAAAGAAAACTTTGGTCAGGGTTTATAGAACCAACACAATATTCACAGAGTCAATGGTGACTATAAATATACCACCATAGTTCTAAATCACAAAATATAACAGACTATCCATATAGAAGACAGGAGCAAAACATTCATTCAGACCCCAGAAAACTGAATCTCAAAACCAGAAAGCCAAATCCATCATAGCAGCAAAGAAGTTTATAAATCATAACACTCCAGAGGGTCACATCATCCTTTAGCCTTACCACAAATCAACACTCACAAGACTAGCTGTCTCCTTGCCTGGTCATCCTGTCTGTCCTACCCTCTAACTGTTCTGACTCCCAACATTCCTGTGGGCTTTGCTCTACCCTTCAGCAAACTCCTCCCCTATAGGCTCCATGTGGTTACATTCAGCCTATTCAGGGCCAGGGAAGATTTTCAAAACAGAATTTGTCTTCAAATTCCCTTGGGCATATTATCATTACAGGTCTTACTGTGCTTACTATAACTCCCTATATCTGCACCTGCTACTTCATCAATTATCTATCACCACAAGATTTTAAGGTAGGAAAAAATGGTAAAATGGTATGGGTGTTGTCTTTTGATTTGTGTACAAATAGGATTTCCATGAGGCAAGAACTTATCAGCCTCACTCTCTCTTCCAGAGTCATTGAATTCCAATGGCAAGCTAAAAGTCAAGATGACTGGTGATGGCTCAGGATGCAATTGAAGACCTTGCCATCCTCAATGTCTAATCAAGCTCTAAGTGCTCTACAGCACCTGCTTTCACTGCCTGTATGGTCTGTTGGAACAAATCGTTCACATCTGCCAGTTTTGCTAGGGGTAGTCTTCATATGTTTGGAGTAGATACTTTCTACCCAAAAGAAAAGAAAAAGAAAGTGAATCTGGCCTCAGACCCTTAACACTTACTAGCTGTGTAACCTTAGGCAAATTACTTAAATCCAATTCACCCAATTAACCCCTCTCCAAAAAAAAGATAAAAGAATAAAAGTAAAATATGGTATTCTTTGATCTGCATTCAGACTCCATCAGTTCTTTCTCGGTTGGCTGCGTATCATTTATTTTTATCTTGAATCCTTGGGAATTTTCTGGAATCACTGAATTATGAAGAATGACTAGGTTATTCACTATTGATCATCATTTGATATTGATGTTCTTTGATGGTAGAGTGTTCTCTTGATCTCTTCAATTTATTTTCCATCAGTTCACCTAAGTCTTTCCAGGTTTTTCTGAAACAAGCCTACTCATAATTTTTTTTTTTTTTTTTTTAGGGTCTGCAAATGCATTCATATTAAACATTATTCCAATTACAAAGGCATATAGTACTTGGTGATGAAAGATGGTAAGGAAGAAGTACAACCAAACAATGAGAAGAACAAGATCATTTAGTTTGCTTCCATCAGGATTCAGGCTCAGTTCTTTCTAGTTATATCTCTGGATGGCACATTTCACTTTCTTGAGTCATTCGGGATTAACTTATATCACTGCATTGCTGAAAAGAGTCCAGTCTGTCATAGTTGGTCGTCACAGATATGGTATGTCTGTGATTGTATACAAATTTCTTCTGATTCTACTCTTCTTGCTCAGCATCAGTTTGTATAAGTCTCTCCAGGTAATTATGAAATCCGTCACCTCCTCGTTTCTTATAGCACAATAAAATTCCATTACATTCATATACCACAACTTGTTTAGCCATTCCCCAATTGATGGGCACTCCTTTAGTTTCCAATTCTTTGCAACCACAAAAAGGGCTGCTATAAATATTTTTGTACATATGGTTCTTTTTCCCACTTCTATGATCTCTTTGGGATATAACCCTAGGAGTGGTATTGTTGGGTCAAAGGGTATGAAATTATTTATAATCCTTTGGGCATAATTCCAGATTGCTCTCCAGAATGGTTGGATAAATTCACAACTCCACCAGCAATGTATTAGTGTTCCAATTTGTCCACATCCTCTCCAGCATTTGTCACTTTCTTGTTTTGTCATCTTAGCCAATCTGACTGGAGAGATGTGGTATCTCAGAGTTGTTTTGATTTGCATTTCTCTAATTAATAGTGATTTAGAGCATTTCTTCATATGCTTATAGATATCTTTAATTTCTTTCTCTGAAAACTTCCTGTTCATATCCTTTGACCATTTATCAATTGGGGAATGACTTGTATTCATATAGATTTGGCTCAATTCTCTATAAATTTTAGAAATGAGTCCTTTATCAGAGACACAGGTTGTAAAAATTCTTTCCCAATTTCCCACCTCCCTCTTGATCTTGGTTACATTGGCTTTGTTTGTGCAGAAGCTTTTCAATTTAATGTAATCAAAATTATCCATTTTGCATTTTATAATGCTCTCTAATTCTTGTTTAGTCCTAAAATCTTCCCCTCTCCACAGATCTGTCAGGTAAACTATTCCTTGCTTTCCCAAATTGCTTACAGTATCATCCTTTACACCTAGATCATGCACCCATTTAGACTTGATTTTGGTATATGGTGTTAGATAGTGATCTATGCCCAGTTTCTGCCATACTGTATTCCAGTTTTCCCAGCAGTTTTTGTCAAATAGTGCATTCTTATCCCAAAAACTGGGGTCTTTGGGTTTATCGAACAATAGATTGCTATATTCATTAACTGCTGGGTCTCCTGCACCTAATCTATTCCATTGATCCACTACTCTACACCTCTGCCAGTACCAAGCAGTTTTGATGACTGCTGCTGTATAATACAGATTAAGATCTGGCATAGCTAGTCCACCTTCCCTAGCATTTCTTTTCATTAATTCCCTTGATATTCTAGACCTTTTGTTTTTCCAAATAAATTTTGTTATTATTTTGTCTAACTCTACAAAGTAGTTTTTTGGTAAATTGATTGGAATGGCACTAAATATATAATTTAGTTTGGGTAAAATTGTCATTTTTATTATATTAGCTCGACCCAGCCACGAGCAATTGATATTTTTCCAACTATTTAGATCTGATTTTATTTGTGTGAGAAGTGTTTTGTAGTTGTGCTCATATAGATTCTGGGTTTGTTTTGGCAAGTAGATTCCCAAATATTTTATAATGTCTACAGTGACTTTAAATGGGATTTCTCTTTCTATCTCTTGCTGTTGAGTTTTATTAGAGATGTACAGGAATGCTGAGGATTTATGTGGGTTTATTTTATATCCTGCAACTTTGCCAAATTTATTTATTGTCTCAAGTAATTTTTTACTTGATTCTCTAGGATTCTCTAAGTATATCATCATATCATCTGCAAAGAGTGACAGCTTGGTCACTTCTTTGCCTAATTTGATTCCTTTGATTTCTTTTTCTTCTCTAATTGCTACTGCTAACGTTTCAAGTACCAGATTGAATAAGAGGGGTGATAGTGGACACCCTTGTTTCACTCCTGATCTTATTGGAAAGGCTTCTAGTTTATCCCCATTGCATATAATACTTGCTGATGGTTTTAGATAGATGCTAGCAACTATTTTAAGGAAGGCTCCATTTATTCCTATACTTTCTAGTGTTTTTTATAGGAATGGATGTTGTACTTTGTCAAAAGCCTTTTCTGCATCTATTGAGAGGATCATGTGGTTTTTGCTAGTTTTGTTGTTGATATGCTCAATTATATTGATGGTTTTCCTAATATTAAACCATCCTTGCTTTCCTGGAATGAATCCTACCTGATCAGGGTGTATTATTTTTGTGATAAGTTGTTGGAGTCTTTTGGCTAATATTTTATTTAGAATTTTTGCGTCTAAATTCATGAGGGAGATTGGTCTATAATTTTCTTTCTCTGTTTTATCTCTTCCTGATTTAGGAATCAGTACCATATTTGTGTCATAGAAAGAGTTTGGGACTCCTTCTTCACTAATTTTCCCAAATAGTTTGTAGAGTATTGGAATCAATTGTTCTTTAAATGTTTGATAGAATTCACTAGTGAACCCATCTGGCCCTGGGAGATTTTTTCCTAGGGAGTTCATTGATGGCTTAGTTTGATTTCTTCTGAGATGGGGTTATTTAGGTAATTCACTTTCTCTTAAGTGTGTGGGGGTTGGTGTTTAAGGTCTTGGGCAATTTGTGATTTTGTAAATATTCATCCATTTCACTAAGATTGTCATATTTATGTGCATACAATTGGGGAAAAATAATTCTCATTATTTTTGATTTCCTCTTCATTGGAGGTAGATTCACCCTTTTTATTTTTGGTACTCATAATTTGGTTTTCTTCTTTCTTTCTTTTTTATCATATTGACTAAGGGTCTATCAATTTTGTTGATTTTTTCATAAAACCAGCTCTTGGTTTTATTTATTAATTCAATGGTTTTCTTAATTTCAATTTTATTAATCTCACCTTTGGTTTTCAGTATTTCTAATTTAGTACTAAATTGGGGATTTTCAATTTGTTCTTTTTCTAGCTTTTTCAATTGCATGTCCAATTCACTGACCTCCCTTCTCTCTGCTTTAATTAAGTATGCACTCAGGGATATAAAACTTCCTCTGAGAACTGCCTTTAGTGCATCCCACAAATTTTGGTATGTTGTTTCATTATTATTATTCTCTTGAATGAAATTATTGATTGTTTCTATAATTTCTTGTTTGACCCACCAATTTTTTAGGATTAAATTGTTTAGTTTCCAATTAGTTTTTAGTCTATCTTTCCATGGCCCTTTATTGCATATAATTTTTATTGCATCATGATCTGAGAATGATGCGCTTACTATTTCTGCCTTTCTGCACTGGATTGTGAGGTTTTTATGCCCTAGTACATGGTCTATTTTTGAGTATGTACCATGCACTGCTGAGAAGAAAGTAAATTCCTTTTTATCCCCATTCAGTTTTCTCCAGAGATCCATCATATCTAGTCTCTCTAAGATTCTATTCACCTCCTTAACTTCTTTCTTGTTTATTTTGAGGTTAGATTTATCGAGTTCAGAGAGGGGGAGATTAAGGTCCCCACTAGTATAGTTTTGCTATCTATTTCTTCCTCTAATTCCTTTAACTTCTCCTCTAGGAATTTGGATGCTATACCACTTGGTGCATATATATTAAGTAGTGATATTGCTTCATTCTCAATGGTGCCTTTTAGTAGGATATAGTTTCCTTCCTTATCTCTTTTAATTAGATCTATTTTTGCTTTTGCTTTATCTGAGATAAGTATTGTTACCCCTGCTTTTTTTACTTTAGCTGAGGTATAATAAATTTTACTCCAACCTTTTACCTTTACCCTGTGGGTATCTCTTTG